>CM053791.1:294786667-294804167 GCA_028749045.1 Cupressus sempervirens | reverse complement strand
CTTATCAACTTTCAAATAATTAGTTTACAATTTCCTTAAAACACTTCAAGGACAATCATTTATAATCTTCATTGATTTTAAGTAAAATCAATCTCATTAATAATTCAATTATTTAATTCCACTAAACACTTATTAATATCTCTTTTCTTTTAATTTGCCTTCATTAAAAAAATCCATTTACTTAAAATTGACTAATAATTAATTAGAATCCTTCTACTATTAACTAATCTTAATTAAATTAAATTTAATTAGATTAGTCAATAAATCATATAAAACTAATGCATAATAATAAGATTCTATTTTAATTTGAACCCAAACCCGAATCAATTTCCAAATCTTGATTCTACTAAGGGAAGATTGCAATAATATTTTAATTTCCATAACTAGATGAAACAACATGCATGCCCGAATTCTAAATTAAAAAATTGAAGATTCATTCATAGAAAATTATTCAGACACACATAACAAACACAATGAAGATATGAAGAGAAAGGGCGTAATAAAATATGCAAAATAATCATGAGTGCCTACCTGGACACTGATGCTAATTCGCTATGCCTCAGAAAATTGTAGAGAAGCTCCTCCTCTTAGAACCTTCTCCTTTCTAAAAATTCCTTCCTTCTCCAACATTCTCAATTGCTCCAAGAACCGAACCCCCCCTTGCCAAGTGACTAGGAGTGCTTGTAGAAGCAAATGAGGATGTCCATACACACTAGGAGAGCCTATATATAAAGGCCTCTAAGATGCATTTAGAATGTGTCTAGAAAGAACTAGGAGATAAGCATGACAACTAAGCACATAACTTCCATGATAAGAAGATAAACATGATGAGGTGTCTAGAATGTTGTAGACACCATGTGCTCAAATAATGTGCTAACTCCTAAGTGTAGATAACACGTGCATAATTAGCGTGAAAACTCATGTGTTGTCAACATGACAACTCACAAGAGTTCGCATACCCCTATGTGAATTAAAATAATGCACATTAATTTATTTAATTAAATTTCTTTATTTAATATTCACTTGACTCCTTTTTAAATTAATTTATTAATTTTAAATCTCATGCACTCACTTTATTAAATCCACTTGTTTTATCTTAATATATTTTAGTCACATGCACACATCATGTGAACTAGAATCTTTTAATAATTTTAATATCTTTACCACCTTTAAATTTATTTTCAAAACTTAATTGATAAAATATTTATTAACTTAAATAATAATATTATTTAGCATTTACTTAAAAATGAACTCTAAAAATATTACAATTAAATTAAATTAATATTATCACATTCCAAATTTAAACTTATAATTTTGCTCTTCAAATTTAATTCTTTTTTTTATTTAATTAATTTTTCAATTAATTAAATAAAATTAAATATTAAAATATCATAATAATTAGACTTAATTAATAGAAAATACACCAAAGACTCATAAAGTAAAATACAAAAATCCATAAAAAAAAAACACATACAAAATCAAACCAAAAGGGTTAATATCATGAATTATGTCATCCGACGCATTCCGAGGGTACTTGACTTAGATACTTGTACTAATTTTCAATTAGGACAAATGGCTTAAAGGGTTGGGATTTAGACTTAAGAATTTATCTCCCCTCTCTTACCATTGAGATAATGTGATAGGGTACGCTCATCCTGGCAATTCATGGAAGTCAATACCTGGTATCTATGACCTACATAAAATCCACACACGTACAAGCACAATATATACTAAACTAAACAAGCAATGGCAGGAAGTGGTGCATTGTGTAGATCTTGACTAGCAGGTGACTATGACTCCTTTCCTTAACCATATCAAAAATGCCATACAGAAAGAAAACAAACACGCACACCATACACATGCAAGTATGGGGTAAGTATCCATAAGAAAACACATATGCTAATAAATCATCTAACTAATCATCATCAATAACTACAAACACTATAATAATCATCATACATACATGAACTATAAAGTACCAAGCAATCTTATCATATAATAAACTAAATCTGAAATAGTTATTTGATAATCTCAAAATAATCTTACTAATAATCATCAACATAAAACTAGCCCTAAAAGAGTTTGACAATGATAGCAAAAATGTGAACTAGGGGCAGGCACTACAAACTGACTAACTCTACCTTATATATGACTAATTGTTTGACACTAATAGAAAAAAAAACTTAGAGAGACCAAAAATCTTCCCCATTGACATTAGTGGCAAAAATGCTTTATCATAATTACATCATTACATATTAGAAATAATATTACTCCCCCTATGCCTATGACTCAATTATTATCAAGCTTCAAAACTTGCTTGTTGTTTAACATAGCATACAATATATATTTTACATGACTCAAAATATTCTAATGGAGATATGCATACCTTTGTTCTGACTTCTATTTTTCATTTGAGCTCTACATTGTTGATTATCTTATTTTTATCCAATTTGTGTATTTGATCCCCCTTGGTTATTTCTTTCTTTTCTATCCCCCTTTCACTTTTTATTTCATTATCTATCCCCCTTGATTTTGTCACTTATGTCTATTGTAGGGGTTGAGTAGATGGAATAAAACCATATTTATCAGTGAATGGTTTATGAGTTTGAATAATCATGGAAAGAGAATGATCCCATGTGGTTCCTACTAATTTCAAAACTTGAACCTTTATCTCCAAATTTGTAACTAAATCAATTATGTTATCAGTAATAGAAATTTTATGATCTCTTTGAACTAGATCCTTTGTTGAAGCTAATTCTCATTGCATAACCTCCGAGTGAGGTATCAATATTGATTGTATGAAGATAAACTTGGAATGCATTCTTCTATTTGATGTATGCAGCTCAACTAGCCTCCCTTGTGAAAACAATAATTGGTTATAATGTATTGAGATGGATACATCTAACCAAGAGATGGAATTTCCTAATGATTTCATATCAGCCTTGATCTTCTAAATGTTTTCTTGAAACTCATTTGTAAATCTAAGTACATCACATAGATTATTGTACACATATTGTATCTTCTTCACAAGTTCTTCTAGATTTTGTACAAGTGCTGACAATTTAACTTCTCTTACTGTAATCATAGTAGAAACTTTCTCCAATAATTTTCTTTCAAAAAAATCTTAGACCAGGCCATTAGCTTTTCATTTGCTTCAATATCCTCAGTATTGACTTTTACAATTATTTACACTAACTAAGAGATAATGGGGGTTTGTTCAGCAATTTTTTGTATATGAAAAGTATCAACAAATATATCCTTGATATCATGCAACACTTTCCTTTGTTTTTACTCTCTCCTCATCTCTTCTTGCCTTTTCTTTTTTGCTAGAATGTCTTGCAAGATGACATTCTACCCAAATATGAGATATTTTAAATCCCAGTCTAGTATTTCAATAACTTCATCCAAGGTAATAGTAATACCTGGAGAACTATTATTCTTCTTTTTTCCATTGCCCTTCTTTGGAGTGATGTTGTGCAGCACAACTAAAGTCAGGGGTTTTTACCACTCAATCTAACTTGTATTTTGGTGTTAGAAACATGAATAGTAGCACTTGGCATGAGTTTATCTAAAGGGTCTTACACCTATTGTGTAGAATATGTCATTGTTGGAATTAGAGTGTTAGCTGCTACACTCGACTTGGATTGTAAAACTACATTCTCTTTTTCTTTCTCCTCTTCTTTCTATGTATTGTCTCCTTGTTTCCCTCTTCTAGAGGTTCTAAGACATGTGGTCCTACTTGACCTATAGTAGACCATTCTATATCAGATTCCTTTCCTTGCTCCTTCTCCTCTCTTGTCTCTAGTGTCTATAACCAAAGCTTTTGTTTGTGAGGCATGTTGGAGTTGTTGCTCAATCTATTTAATTTTTTCATTAAAATCAACAACTTGGACTTGTGTTTCTCCTACCTTAGGATAGTCCTTTATTTGTTGTAATACATGAGTGTCTAGTGTAGTAACATTAATAGGAGATATATTTCCTTGTACACTCAGCACACCTGAATCTTCTTCATCACTATGATCATCTTCAATTGTTATGGTGTCCACTTCCTTCTTCTATTTATATCCTCCCATTTTTAGTCCAAAAATGTGTTTCCATTATAATTCATTTTTTTGTACAATAGCCTCAACTCTATTTTGTAAAATCATAAATGTTCTATATTTAGGAACAAATCTACTCCTATACTTCTCCAAAAATGTTATCTTTTTCTTATTTGTTAGCTCAAACATGATTTTGGCTAATGTTCCTTCTCTTATTTTCTTTTCAATTACAGTTTCCTATTACCACTTACCATCAAGTATACCATAAAAGTCACTAGGAATCTTCCTTCCTATCTCTAAAGGTGTCAATTTGAACTTAGCCATTATGTCTAATATGGCTTCCTCTAATCTAGACTATTCTATGACACTCATTTTATCATACTTAAAAAATATAAAGTTTGATAATCCTATAGAATTTATAATATCATCACATACCTTCTCAATAGTTTGAGGTTTTGTATGCACAATGGCTCAATGGTGACCAAGTTCACCAGATTTAGTTCTTTTTACATCTTCCTCTTCAACATCCTTTTTTCTCTATCAACTTTCTTCTCTTTGGCTTACCTTTAGTGCCTAGTGTTTTTCTTTTGACTACACTTATGCCACTTGAACCTTTGCTAGGTTTAATAACCTTTACAACACCTTTCTTTTTCTATGGCTCAACATCAACTACTTGTGTTCCCCTGGTGCTTGGTCTCATTGTACTGGAGGAGAGAAGATCTTAGATGTTACTTTATTTTCTTCCTTCCTCACCTTAGGCTCAATGATTTTTACTATTTTGTCCTTCTTAACTAGTTGGTTGATAAGTGCTAGGGTTGTAGCCTATTTCTATGTACTCTCTTCCTCTGCCTCTACATCATTGTCATTTTCTTGATCCTCTCCAAGACCTTGTGTTAGCATTAAAGGTTATTTACCTTTCATCTGTGTGCCTAGTTTTCCTTCTAGATCTTAAATCATTTTCTTTCTCCTTTTATTAGTAGAAGCAATTTTAATATCTACATTTATTCTAGCTCTTTCTTCTTCATATTTTCCAAAGGGCTCAACCTTTCCATCAACTTATTCATTAAGTAATTTAGTAATTATTGTACTCACATAATCAATTTTATAGCTAAAAGGTTTAAGCCAAGATACCCTTGGCTTAACTTCCTATACATATGTGTAATCAGAATCAACTAGAAAACACATATTGTTATAATGCTTTTCAACTAAAGATGTTGGAATCCTTAATCTCTTTCTCATTTTCTATTTTAATTCTTCAAAATATCCATCTAGAACATTCCCAAAATTTTCTCCCAAATTTGCAATATACTCATTGATCTACCTAGTAGCAGGTTTTCCTTTCTCTCACACAACATTTCCAATAGTAAGAAAATAATTCTGAGAATAAAAGAATATACACATGATCAATGATCCAAACTTACACATTGAATTCTTTGCTTTCCTGATTGATACTATGTTCTCTACTAGTTGTAATCTTTGTATCTCAACAAGATCATATTCATGATCTTTCATCATAATTTTTGCACCTAATCAATAACCATACACGACACACTATTTAGTCAATTTGACTAATAAAATTTATGAGAGATTACTGTTACTGCAAACTCAATTAACAAGTTATTTTTTTTTGAAATAGGCATGTCACATCAATTTCAATCAGGTTTCATGTTTGCCTTAGTTACTTCTTTACTCTGGCAAAGCATGGTCTTCTTCTTGTCAAATGTTGGGTTTCTGGTGATAGCATGAATCATCTTCTTTGTAATCTTGATTGGCCCATTCTCTAGCCATAACTCCATATCATGAATTTGGTTTGAAAAAACCTTGATCCATTCAATTTTGAAATTTCTTAGAAAATCTAGGGCATACATCAACCTTTCCTCTCAATAATTTTGAACTCATCCTTTAGTACTCCTTCATCACATAATTTATGATATGCCTCATGAATTTCATAATCTCCAACTTCACCAATTTTACACATATAACAACTCCTTACATTGTGAATCATAATAACCTTAGGTCATATTGATGATAATGCACCCATTAAATCTCCTTTCATATCAATTTCAAGTATATCATAGTAATTAGGTGGAGGACAAGTGTCATTCTTCACCAATTGAACATTCTCGGGTAAAAGTACAAAGTTGTGTCACTTTTCAAGCTAGCTTATCAAAATGACTAAATCTGAGTATTTCTAGATCTAAATTTATTTATTTTTTAAACATGTGATCTAGATAAATTCACTCTAGCTAAGTTATATATGGTCTCACACTTTTCCAATTGGAAATGTGTATTAAATGCATGTTTTATACTAGTTTGTATATAGTTACTAAAGAAATAAAATTATTTTAGAAAAGTGGCCTTTCAATAACTCTTACTATTTTTTATGATATTTTTTAATAACATATAAACTCCATTTTATAGATATCATATTCAAGAATATTCTCATGTAGATTTTATAGTTTTTTAATTAGATGTAGTATATTGTAATTAAAAAATTCCATAACCATGTATTTTAATGCTCAAAAAGATGTCAATTTTGAGAAAGAAAAAAATATTAAATCATATCAAAAAAATCTAAAAATTATATGACATTTTAGAGGAGAAAGTCCTCTTCTAGAATGTATAATTTTTCTCATGGTTAGAATAGATTTCTTTTGAAAAATGTGGTGGGAGATGAAAACTATCAATTTCAGGTGAGTTGAAATTTCAATCTGTATAAAAGAGAAAATATAGCACTAAAGCCATTTTTTATTATTATTCTAGATATATATGTTATCTATAAAATAGTTTACGATTGAAGGGAAATAAGTTTATTTCCATATAGTTTTGTGGTGGGAACTAGACCCCTAATTTTCAACATTTTTTAGCACCTAAAAAATTATCTATAAAAATTAGGAAAATATATTAATTCTTATTTCAAATAATTATTAAAAATTATAATCCTAAAATTCATCCATTTCCATACATTTAATAAGTTTACTTCATTTCCAAATTCAAAACACTAATACCAATTTTACATCATTGAAGGCAAATAGTTTTACTTTTGTTACCCTTTTCCTTTACAAAACGGTGACATAGGTTTGTGCTTTTACCCTCTTACCTCTCCTTCTTGATTCTTTGATGTTTTTGATGATGATGATTCCATTTTCACATTAGGATTTTGATATTTTTCTTTCTAAATAACTTGGTACAACTTAAGATCAATACTTGACTGCACTTCAACAACAAATTTCCTTTTAATTGCTTCTTTGTTTTCTCAAATCGCTCTAAGATCTCAAAATATGGATGCAAAGATGTGTAGAATGCCTTCAAATTTTTGATATATACCATCCTTCATTCAAATTAGGGTTCTCATAAATTGATGGGGTCAAGCCAAATAATAGAATGGACACAACAGGAAAGTGGAAAATTATATTAACTATGTAAATATGCTAATACATTCAGTACAGAGAAAATAGACTTCAAAACATGCCCTAAGGGCTTACAATAGTATAAATCTGGAAATAATTTCTCCTCTTAGTATCTCCTCTCAAAATCCACTCCGAATTTCCTTTTACAATGCCAAAAATGTTCTTAAATAGACCTCGAAGGGTTAAGGATTAGGAATAAATTCTAGAAAGTGCTAGTTGGCATCCACCGACCAAATAGAAGGCTCCAGAAGTCACATTAGAAGTTAGCACAAAATTAGAAGAATTCAGAAATGGTAACTGAACTTCTAGGAGGCATAACTTTTGAAATGTAGCTCTGATTGACGAACCGTTTACATTTTCAAAAAGCTCTCAAAGCACTCTATAGCCCTCTAGACCAGCTTTTCTCATCCCCCATTTTTCAGCCCAATTCAAGGTCATTTAATGCCCCTAACTTGACTTTGAAGCATTCTTAAGAGGTCTCCAAAAATTGAAAAACTTCAATAACTTTCAAACCGTGGGGCCTTTTGACCTGATTCTTTTTTTGGAATGCTATAAATTACAATGACAATCATCTAGCCAATTTAGACCTTTTAGTTCACCAAAATGATTGCTCAATTACATACTCCTATTTTTTTGACATTTACACATATCCCAAGGTGATTAAATACTCTAACCCAGAACACTAATAGTGGAACTGTGAGAGTTGGAACCTTTATTTGACCCAAATGGGTATCCAGAAATAAAAACACATAAAATAGAAACTAAGTCTAAGTTCATTTTTTTGGGTGACACAGGATTGCCCTTATACCTCTGGATGCTCCTGCATCAGACAACCAGGGTAGATTGAAAAGTGACCCTGTCACTTTATGAATGGTAGAGGAAATCCCAAATGGGAAACCTCAGCTGCTGATATCCAAGTGGAGTCCTTTATAGGCCGTCCTTTCCACTTGACCAAATACTCTTCATACTGCCTATTTCTGGTACTCCTACCCACATGACTATCCAGAATCTCCTCTATCTCCTCCTTCTTAGAAGTAGGAATTGGACATGGCTCTAACATTAGCTCCTCATTTGCACCATCATCATGATACTTTGTTAAGTCTGCAATGTTGAAAATAGGAGAAATGTGAATTCCATCTGGCAACTCTACTTCATATGCATTTCTTGAGTCATGCTTCTTTAGAATTTTGCAGGGGTCAAATTTCTTAATTTTCAGCTTGTTGTAAGTACCGGCTAGAAATCTTTCTTTTCTTAAGTGTACCATGACTAGATCCCCTACTTGGAATTTCTTATGTCTTCTCCTTTGATCAGCCCTAGCTTTATACTCTTGGTTCATCTTGGTAATGTGTGCCTGGACCTCCTCATGTAGATGCTTAATATGTTCAACAAATTCTTCAGCTTCAGCACTTGTCCTCTCCCGTTGCTCTATCTTCCTCAATTCTAGTGCAGTCCTTGGGCTATTTCCATATACAATTTAGAATGGTGATCTACCAGTACTCCTATTTATAGAGTTATTGTAAGAAAACTCTGCTTGTGGTAGAATCAAATCCCACCCCTTGGGCTTATCCCCAACTAAACATCTCAATAAATTTCCTAGACTTCTATTTACCACTTCAGTCTATCCATTAGTCTACGGGTGATGTGTAGAACTAAACTTCAAGTCTTTTCTCAACTTCTTCCACAATGTTCTCCAGAAATACCCAACAAATTTAGTGTCTCTGTCAGAAACTATACTCCTTGGGAGACTATGTAGTCTTACCAACTCTCTGGAAAAAAAGTTTGCAATATGGATAGCATCATGACTTTTGTGGCATGGAATGAAATGTGCCATTTTGGAGAACCTATCAACCACCAAAAATACTGAGTTATTACGCCTTTGTGTCCTCGACAATCCAAGAACAAAATCCAATACTTATATCCTCCCATGTCTTTGATGGAACAGGCAATGGCTGATATAGTCCAGTATTTTGACTAAATCCCTTGGCCACTTGACAAACTTGGCAATTCTGTACAAACTTCTTCACATCCTGTGACATTTGAGGCCAAAAATAATGTTCTTTGAGAATGGCAATGGTCTTATCTCAACCAAAATGTCCTGCCATCCCTCCACTATGTTTCTCCTTAATCAAATTTTCCCTCATGGAACTCCTTGGAATACACAATTGACTACCCTTGAACAACATGCCATCCTAAATCAAATATTCTAGCCACTTGGTTCTATATATAGCAACAGGCTCTATACAAGCTTTCCATGCTTCAGCAAAATCAGGATCCTTAGCCTGGTACAGATTCTTGAGTTCATCAAACCCAACTACTTCAACTTGCATTACTGTAAGCAACAACTGCCTCCTGCTTAAAGCATCTGCAACCCTATTAGATTTTCCACTTCTATGCTTCAACACAAATGTATAGCTCTACAAGAAATCTACCCACTTCATATGCCTCTGGTTCAATCTACCTTGGCTATTTAGGTACTGTAATGCCTGATGATCAATATAAAAAACAATTTCCTTTGGGAATAAATAATACCTCCATTTCTTTAAGGATTGAACTATTGCACAGAACTCTTGATCATAAACATAATACTTCTTCTTTGTATTATTCAATTTTTCACTAAAATATGTAATAGGCTTACCTTCTTGGCTCAATACAGCTCTAATAGCACTGCCACTAGCATCACAATCCACTTGGAACACCTTGCTAAAATCAGAAAGTTCCAACATAGGTTGTTCTGTCACCTTCTTCTTCAGCATTTCAAAACTTCTCGCAGCTGCCGCAGTCCATTTGAACTCTTTTCTATCCCCTCTTATTGTGTCAGTCAGTGGTGCACATATGCCACTAAAATTCTTAATGAACTTCCTATAAAAACTAACCAAACCATGAAATAATCTTACCTCAGTTGCAGACCTTAGAGTAGGCCATTCCAAGATGACTTTTACCTTCTCTAGATCCATTTTGAGACCTTCAGGTGATATAACAAACCCCAAGTAGACTAATTCTTTTTTAGCAAAGGTACACTTCTTCAGATTAATTAATAGTTTCTCTTCCCTTAGCCTCTCAAGAACACTATGAATATGCAATAAATGTTCTTCCAAAGTCTTTCTGAAAATTAAAATATCATCCAAATAAACAGTAACAAATTCTCCCAAGAACTTCTTAAGTACCTCATTCATAAGCCGCATGAAGGTGTTCGTTAATCCAAAGGGAATGACTAACCACTCATAAAGACCCTCCTTGGTCTTGAAGGCAGTTTTCCACTCATCTCCTTCTCGTATCTGTATCTGGTGATAGCCACTCTTGAGATCTATCTTTGTGAAGTACTGAGCTCCACTCAAGAAATCCATAAGATCATCCATTCTTGGCAAAGGAAACCGATACTTGATGGTTATCCTATTTATAGCTCGAGAGTCTATACAAATCCTCCACTCTCCATCCTTCTTTAGTGCCAGTACTGTAGGTACTGCACATGGACTCGGGCTCTCCTGGATCAACCCCTTCCTCAATAGCTCTTAAACCTATCTATTTAGCTCCTCAGTTTCAGTAGGAGTCATCCTGTGAGCAGCCTTGTTAGGCAAACTAGCTCCTGGGATTAAATCTATTTGATGACTAATTTGCCTTATCAGTGGCAATCCTTCTGGAACATTATCAAAGATGATATCTCCAAACTCACCTAGTAAATCTAAAACTTCAAGTGGTATTTTACTACTACCTTCTTTATCTTTCCTAGGAATCAAAGCATAGCACATATGTTGATGTTCCATGCCATCTAAAAACTTCCTTCCATCAACAAGACAAATCCTAGCACTGCTACATACCTTTTCGCCTTCCTTTTTCATGGGCTTCAGTTTGTGGTGAACTCCATCCTTTGTTAGAGAGTATATGTTTACATGACCATCACGTACTGCATGCCTATCAAACTGCTACGGTCTACCCAACAATAGATGGAAAACATCCATTGGAATAACATCACAGAGAACTTCATCATGGTAACTCCCAATTTTGAACTTCACTAAACATTGTTCACTTACCAGGACCTTATGATCATCTTTCACCCAAGCAATCCGATAGGGTTGGGGGTGTTTCTCCCTCTTGAGCTTCAGCTTAGAGACCATCTCCTCTGATACCAAGTTATCAATGCTACCACCATCAATGATCACATCACAACATCTATCCTCACACTTGCACCTGGTACGGAATAAATTCCTCCTTTTTCCTAGTTCAATCTCACCACTTAGTAGGACCCTTTCATTTACTAAAGTCTCTCCTCTTTCTACATCCTCTGAATGTGATGATTGTGCATCCTCATCCACATGAGCAACCCTAGCTTGACCCTCAACTCTCCTATCTGTCCTTCCTTGTCATTGAGGGCATTCAAAGGTGCGATGACCTTCTTCATTGCAATGGAAACAAGTACCATGGAAGCCTCCTCTTCCTTGTCCAGATCCTCTACCTCTTCCTCTCTGATTTCCAAAGTCTTGATCATGGGAGTGGTTGAAACCCTCGTTCCTCTAGTTCCTACTAGTACCCACGTCTTCATTTTTCTTTTGGGTTTCATTTCGGCCTCCAGATGATCTACCACTACCCCTTCCTCCTTGACCACGCCCTCTTTGTCTCCCTTCAAACCTTTTATTTAGCTTCTCTTCAACTCATAGGGAAAACTGGTATGCCTCCTCAACACTGGTCATTCTTACCAGACTTAATTCCTCCAAGATGCTAGGTCGCAACCCACTGATATAACGAGCAACCTTCTCCTTATTTACTTTTGCATGCCCCACTCTAATCAAAAGTCGATAAAACTCCTCTGTATATTCCTGGACTAATTTTTTTGCTTGCTTTAACCCATGCATCTTCTTAAACAAATCAAGCTCGTAGTCAACGGGAATGAACTGCTTCTTTAGTTTGTCCAACATGCGATCCCACCTTGTGATCTTCTCATTTCGTCTTCTATTTCTCTCATATTGAACCTCTTGCCACTAGATTTTGGCATGTCCTTTCAGTTTGGCCTTTGCAAACTTGACCCTATATGGATCCCTGATATCCTCATACTCAAAGTACTCTTCTAATTCATTGATCTAGTCGATCAACTCATCTAGTTTTAGATTTCCTAAAAATACACCCACATCAATTGCAGGTCTTTTCCCAAACTTAGTAATGGCCCTAAAAAGCCTCTCCTCTGCCTGATTTAGAACTTCCCCATCAACTTCCCCTTTTGGTTCAATTTCTTCTTCTTCATTGTCATCCTCACTTTCATCACCTGTAGTAACATTTGTTCCTCTATGGAGCTCCTCTTGCAATGCTTGTACTTGCCTTTGGAGGGCTCTAACCTCCTCAAGATTAATAGCTTTGACCCTTCCACCATGCTCTCTTTATGGAGCCATCTTCTTAATTCAAACCCACAACCACACAATCCTAGTGCAAACTGCCTCACAGTCGGCGCTCTTTCTACACACTCAGGAAAACTCGCTCTGATACCACTTGATGGGGTCAAGCCAAATAACAGAATGGACACAATAGCAAAAGGGGAAAATTTTATTAACTATGTAAATATGCTAATACATTTATTCCAGAGAAAATAGACTTCAAAACATGCCCTAAGGGCTTACAATAGTATAAATCTTGAGATAATTTCTTCTTTTAGTACCTCCTCTCAAACTCCACTCCGAACTACCTTTTACAATGGTAGAAATGTTCTTAAATAGACCCCAAAGGGTTAAGGATTAGGAATACATTCTAGAAAGAGCTAGTTGGCATCCACCAACCAAATAGAAGGCTCCAAAAGTTGCATTAGAAGTCAGCACAAAATTAGAAGAATCCAGAAATAGTAACTGAACTTTCAGGAGGCATAACTTTTGAACCGTAGCTCCGATTGACGAACTGTTTACATTTTTGAAAAGCTCTCAAAGTGCTCTATAGCCCTATGGACCAAATTTGCTTGTCCCCCATTTTTTTAATTTTGTTCGAGGTCATTTAATGCCCCTAACCTGACTTTGAAGCATTCTTAGGAGGTCTCCAGAAAATGAAAAACTATGATAACTTTCAAACCGTGGGGCCTTTTGACCTGATTCTTTTTTTGGAATGTTCTAAATTACAATGACAATCATCTGACCAATTTACACCTTCTAGTTCACCAAAATGATGGCTCAATTACATACTCCTATTTTTTTGACATTTATATGTATCCCAAGGTGATTAAAAACTCTAACCCAGAACACTAATAGTGGAACTTTGAGAGTTGGAACCTTTATTTGACCCAAATGGGTATCCAAAAATGTAAACACATAAAACAAAAACTAAGTCTAAGTACATTTTTTTGGGTGACACAGGATTGCCCTTATACCTCTGGATGCTCCTGCATCATGTTGTGTCCTCTGTTAGGTGAAATCATGTTGTCTCGATCATCATTAACCTTTTTAATTCATTCTTCATTATACAACTCAGTCCATACCATCTAACTTGGCCTATACATCAGTTCAGTCATTGGGATACTTAGTCCATATTAAATTCTCCATCAATATAGATAGTGTTACTAATGCTCGACACCCAAAATGTAAATGATTCCACTGCACTATTCTTTCCATAAATCTATTCTAATGTATATTTTCTCATGTAGATATGAACTTTAGCACAATTTATGTTAGGAACTTATGTAAGATAAGTCATTGACTATACAATTCCTTACATACCTTTCTTGATTAGTTTTAGGTGGTGTGATCATCTTCTCTATTGGATTGGATGATCATAACTTCATTTGTTTCATGGCTTCTAGCTTCCTCCTTTTTCTTCCAAGTTTTATTCATCTCCTCCTTTATTTTTTCAATATCCAATTTGCCTTTTCCTTTGATGTGTTCATTATTTAGTACTAGTACTCAGGTCCTACATTTATTGCTCAGATGTCCAATCATGTGACAACTAAAACAAACTATGTTTCCATTTAACCATTTCTTTTGACAACCTCTAAAATTCCATGTATTATAATCCCAATTGTAAGAGTTAGTTTTCTTGGAAGAATTGTCTTGGTTTGTGTTTGTCTAGTTAGAATTTTTCTATGATTTGCATCATGTTGTCTATGTCCATACTTTTAACAATTGTTATTATATCCCTCAAATCTAAGTGCAATAGGTGTATTTTTCATCTTTGATATACATTCATGTGCTTGATGTCCTTGCTTCTTGCAATAAAAATAGTTACCAATAAAATTAGGTTTAAGATTTTGCATACCATTCTTGCTTCTGTAAATGTTTGTACTATGTCCAAGTTTACCACAAAAATAGCATGTAGGTTTTCCTTTTGATTTTGCATTACTTAGCTCTCTGTTTTTGGATGATTCTCCTTCTTCATTAGATGAACGTTTCTTTATATATCCTTATCTAGAGGTGTTACTAGATGATCTAGGTGATATCATCAGTTCTTCCAAATATCTGATTACTTCACTAAGCTTGTTCATCCTTTCCACAAGTTTTTTCTCAAATCGTAATGCATTTCTCTATTGGTCACTCTATGATCTCAGATTTTCTATCTCCATTTCTTTCCTATTTAGTTCTTGATTTGCAAGTATCAATTGATTCATCATGTCTAGTTGAGAGTTTGTAATCTTTTGTATGTCAAATGACCTTTCTTCAATTCTGATAGCCATTTTTATTTAATCTTCTTCAGCCATAACTTTGTCTTTTTTAGCTTTCTTCCTTTTTTTGGTCACTTAACATATTCTTACTAACTAGGTTTCATGTTCTCTTTTCAATCCTCTGACTTCTTCATTTAGAATATTGTTCTTCTCCAATAGATATGTAATGGTTGCATCACTTTCACTAGAACTTTTTTCATCAAGCAATCCTTGTGTATAAACTTCTTGATAAAGTGTGTCATTGTGTTGAATGGCCATATCCTTTCTCTTTCTTAGGGATTTCCCTAGTTCCTCTCTTGCTACTTCAATTTGTTGCAGTATGAGTTGGATGTCAATCATTTGATTATCAATCATCTTTCCTAATTTATAAGCCTCCATCTCCAAGATCTGAACTCTTAGGTTGTTAGACTTCTTTCAAGAGAACTTTTCTTTGATACTAGTTGTTGGAATTTTATTGGGAAACTGAACACTGAGAGGGAGGAGGGGTGAATTAGGATCTATAAAGAATTTAACTTTCAAAACAACTTGACTTTACTCACTAGGTTAACTATCTCATATCTAGATTATACATATAACATAATTTAAAATATCAAATACTAAAATAAATCTATTTATCACATCCATGAAATATAAACGCATAGTTTAAAAGATTTTGGTAACCTAGAAACCCTCCAAGGTGAATGTAAAATTGGGGTGCGGATGACACCCACAAATATTTACTAGTGCAATAATAAAGTTAGCCTATTAGGACTAAAAATTTGATCACTTCCAATGATATACCCTATGAGGTGTCTTTCCTATTAATATATTTACAAGACTATTATGTTTATGTTGTCTATTTTATCCCCCATTCAACCCAGCAACGATATCTAATCTAAGAGATCTTTAGTGGGCTAGATTCCTTGTAGAGGGATAATGTGACTTTTTAGGTTGGCTCATACTATGAAGATCTAACAGATCTTGTATTTTTGCATACCATCTCAACATCCTCCCAAAAGTGTGACATGTCTTCATTCCAACATTTCTTCATGCTGCAACATTTCTTCAATGCTTTGAAACTCAAAACTGCACCACACAGTGAAGGGTCCCACTTCCCATGTTATCTTTTTCCCTTTTTTTGGTTTTTAGATCCAACGGCTCTAATGTTTTATCATGATATCTTCTCATCCTCACAAGAATTCAATATGCTACCACAAGTTGGCTCCAATGGGTCCACGGTTAACAAAGTTATGTCAATGTTGATTCGTCTACATGTGCTAGCTCAACTTTTGCAAGTCTACGGTGAAAGAGGATTTTTATCTCCAATTGGTCCATCTACTTCCATGTCTCTAGCTAGTGGGGTTTAGGGTTTCATACAAAAGAAGATGAGATCAATGATTGTCATGTATTCGTGTTTGGCTTAGTGAGGTTTCATGAAGAAATGAGATGTCACCATGTGTCCCATCTCTAACATTTAAGTCAACCCAATATACACATGTGTAGACCGATGATGGAGATTAAACGAAAGATTATAAGTATATCATTTTCTATATTAAGTTCAACAAAACACATGTCGATGATTCCCATGTTTTCATGGAGTATCAGCTCAAGCTCGTGAAAACATGAGATGCTACTATGCATCTTCATTCTAGGGTTTCTTCATGTTATATTACTTCTTCAATGCTCTAAAGTTTGGAATTGCACCACATGGAGGGGGTCCCACCTTTTGTGCTATCTGCTTCCTTCCTTGCTGAGATCACCAAATTTGATGGCTCTTATGTTTTTGCGTCTCTACCTTAGCCTCTGGCTTCTTGGATGTTTCTCATGACATCTTAGCCATCCATTTCAAAGGAAGGATCTTGATCAATGACTGTGACTTAATCCTTCATTACAAGGAGTTTCCTCATATCTGGGTCATTCATCTTGAGGGGAAGATCTACATTGATGGTGGTGATTTAATCTCTTGTTGGGGATATTCTCCCACCATCTGGGCCCTCCATTTCAAAGAGATGATCTACATCAATGGTCGGCATTTGGTTTTAGGAAAATCATAGTCCGCCCCCTATCAACTTTGTATTTTGTGGGCAAATAACACATTGTATTATCCCGCCCTATGTTTTTTCTCCAGTAGCACGAATCAACTTCTTCTCGTGATGGCATGCTATCAAGTCTATTATTCAATGCTAATCAACTTCTTGGGCCTTATTTCAATGAAACCAATACCCTCCATGCCTCTTTAATGAATGAAATGATCAAATCTTTAGGGATATGACCTCTTATGGCTAGGTGCATTGTTCTTTTCTCTTCTTGTCACTTCCAATAGCAGGACACTCCATGATCAGATTTATTTTTGATTTTTAGTTATTTCTCTCTCTACAAGTTAGTTGGGTTGATAGGCCTATGGTTTTTAGTGAGACATCTTAGTTATGCCTGTAGCTTTAAAAGGCAGT